>CM042033.1:90101663-90110394 GCA_023525975.1 Smallanthus sonchifolius
AGGGTTTAGGGTTTAGGGTTTAGGGTTTAGGGTTTAGGGTTTAGGGTTTAGGGTTTAGGGTTTAGGGTTTAGGGTTTAGGGTTTAGGGTTTAGGGTTTAGGGTTTAGGGTTTAGGGTTTAGGGTTTAGGGTTTAGGGTTTAGGGTTTAGGGTTTAGGGTTTAGGGTTTAGGGTTTAGGGTTTAGGGTTTAGGGTTTAGGGTTTAGGGTTTAGGGTTTAGGGTTTAGGGTTTAGGGTTTAGGGTTTAGGGTTTAGGGTTTAGGGTTTAGGGTTTAGGGTTTAGGGTTTAGGGTTTAGGGTTTAGGGTTTAGGGTTTAGGGTTTAGGGTTTAGGGTTTAGGGTTTAGGGTTTAGGGTTTAGGGTTTAGGGTTTAGGGTTTAGGGTTTAGGGTTTAGGGTTTAGGGTTTAGGGTTTAGGGTTTAGGGTTTAGGGTTTAGGGTTTAGGGTTTAGGGTTTAGGGTTTAGGGTTTAGGGTTTAGGGTTTAGGGTTTAGGGTTTAGGGTTTAGGGTTTAGGGTTTAGGGTTTAGGGTTTAGGGTTTAGGGTTTAGGGTTTAGGGTTTAGGGTTTAGGGTTTAGGGTTTAGGGTTTAGGGTTTAGGGTTTAGGGTTTAGGGTTTAGGGTTTAGGGTTTAGGGTTTAGGGTTTAGGGTTTAGGGTTTAGGGTTTAGGGTTTAGGGTTTAGGGTTTAGGGTTTAGGGTTTAGGGTTTAGGGTTTAGGGTTTAGGGTTTAGGGTTTAGGGTTTAGGGTTTAGGGTTTAGGGTTTAGGGTTTAGGGTTTAGGGTTTAGGGTTTAGGGTTTAGGGTTTAGGGTTTAGGGTTTAGGGTTTAGGGTTTAGGGTTTAGGGTTTAGGGTTTAGGGTTTAGGGTTTAGGGTTTAGGGTTTAGGGTTTAGGGTTTAGGGTTTAGGGTTTAGGGTTTAGGGTTTAGGGTTTAGGGTTTAGGGTTTAGGGTTTAGGGTTTAGGGTTTAGGGTTTAGGGTTTAGGGTTTAGGGTTTAGGGTTTAGGGTTTAGGGTTTAGGGTTTAGGGTTTAGGGTTTAGGGTTTAGGGTTTAGGGTTTAGGGTTTAGGGTTTAGGGTTTAGGGTTTAGGGTTTAGGGTTTAGGGTTTAGGGTTTAGGGTTTAGGGTTTAGGGTTTAGGGTTTAGGGTTTAGGGTTTAGGGTTTAGGGTTTAGGGTTTAGGGTTTAGGGTTTAGGGTTTAGGGTTTAGGGTTTAGGGTTTAGGGTTTAGGGTTTAGGGTTTAGGGTTTAGGGTTTAGGGTTTAGGGTTTAGGGTTTAGGGTTTAGGGTTTAGGGTTTAGGGTTTAGGGTTTAGGGTTTAGGGTTTAGGGTTTAGGGTTTAGGGTTTAGGGTTTAGGGTTTAGGGTTTAGGGTTTAGGGTTTAGGGTTTAGGGTTTAGGGTTTAGGGTTTAGGGTTTAGGGTTTAGGGTTTAGGGTTTAGGGTTTAGGGTTTAGGGTTTAGGGTTTAGGGTTTAGGGTTTAGGGTTTAGGGTTTAGGGTTTAGGGTTTAGGGTTTAGGGTTTAGGGTTTAGGGTTTAGGGTTTAGGGTTTAGGGTTTAGGGTTTAGGGTTTAGGGTTTAGGGTTTAGGGTTTAGGGTTTAGGGTTTAGGGTTTAGGGTTTAGGGTTTAGGGTTTAGGGTTTAGGGTTTAGGGTTTAGGGTTTAGGGTTTAGGGTTTAGGGTTTAGGGTTTAGGGTTTAGGGTTTAGGGTTTAGGGTTTAGGGTTTAGGGTTTAGGGTTTAGGGTTTAGGGTTTAGGGTTTAGGGTTTAGGGTTTAGGGTTTAGGGTTTAGGGTTTAGGGTTTAGGGTTTAGGGTTTAGGGTTTAGGGTTTAGGGTTTAGGGTTTAGGGTTTAGGGTTTAGGGTTTAGGGTTTAGGGTTTAGGGTTTAGGGTTTAGGGTTTAGGGTTTAGGGTTTAGGGTTTAGGGTTTAGGGTTTAGGGTTTAGGGTTTAGGGTTTAGGGTTTAGGGTTTAGGGTTTAGGGTTTAGGGTTTAGGGTTTAGGGTTTAGGGTTTAGGGTTTAGGGTTTAGGGTTTAGGGTTTAGGGTTTAGGGTTTAGGGTTTAGGGTTTAGGGTTTAGGGTTTAGGGTTTAGGGTTTAGGGTTTAGGGTTTAGGGTTTAGGGTTTAGGGTTTAGGGTTTAGGGTTTAGGGTTTAGGGTTTAGGGTTTAGGGTTTAGGGTTTAGGGTTTAGGGTTTAGGGTTTAGGGTTTAGGGTTTAGGGTTTAGGGTTTAGGGTTTAGGGTTTAGGGTTTAGGGTTTAGGGTTTAGGGTTTAGGGTTTAGGGTTTAGGGTTTAGGGTTTAGGGTTTAGGGTTTAGGGTTTAGGGTTTAGGGTTTAGGGTTTAGGGTTTAGGGTTTAGGGTTTAGGGTTTAGGGTTTAGGGTTTAGGGTTTAGGGTTTAGGGTTTAGGGTTTAGGGTTTAGGGTTTAGGGTTTAGGGTTTAGGGTTTAGGGTTTAGGGTTTAGGGTTTAGGGTTTAGGGTTTAGGGTTTAGGGTTTAGGGTTTAGGGTTTAGGGTTTAGGGTTTAGGGTTTAGGGTTTAGGGTTTAGGGTTTAGGGTTTAGGGTTTAGGGTTTAGGGTTTAGGGTTTAGGGTTTAGGGTTTAGGGTTTAGGGTTTAGGGTTTAGGGTTTAGGGTTTAGGGTTTAGGGTTTAGGGTTTAGGGTTTAGGGTTTAGGGTTTAGGGTTTAGGGTTTAGGGTTTAGGGTTTAGGGTTTAGGGTTTAGGGTTTAGGGTTTAGGGTTTAGGGTTTAGGGTTTAGGGTTTAGGGTTTAGGGTTTAGGGTTTAGGGTTTAGGGTTTAGGGTTTAGGGTTTAGGGTTTAGGGTTTAGGGTTTAGGGTTTAGGGTTTAGGGTTTAGGGTTTAGGGTTTAGGGTTTAGGGTTTAGGGTTTAGGGTTTAGGGTTTAGGGTTTAGGGTTTAGGGTTTAGGGTTTAGGGTTTAGGGTTTAGGGTTTAGGGTTTAGGGTTTAGGGTTTAGGGTTTAGGGTTTAGGGTTTAGGGTTTAGGGTTTAGGGTTTAGGGTTTAGGGTTTAGGGTTTAGGGTTTAGGGTTTAGGGTTTAGGGTTTAGGGTTTAGGGTTTAGGGTTTAGGGTTTAGGGTTTAGGGTTTAGGGTTTAGGGTTTAGGGTTTAGGGTTTAGGGTTTAGGGTTTAGGGTTTAGGGTTTAGGGTTTAGGGTTTAGGGTTTAGGGTTTAGGGTTTAGGGTTTAGGGTTTAGGGTTTAGGGTTTAGGGTTTAGGGTTTAGGGTTTAGGGTTTAGGGTTTAGGGTTTAGGGTTTAGGGTTTAGGGTTTAGGGTTTAGGGTTTAGGGTTTAGGGTTTAGGGTTTAGGGTTTAGGGTTTAGGGTTTAGGGTTTAGGGTTTAGGGTTTAGGGTTTAGGGTTTAGGGTTTAGGGTTTAGGGTTTAGGGTTTAGGGTTTAGGGTTTAGGGTTTAGGGTTTAGGGTTTAGGGTTTAGGGTTTAGGGTTTAGGGTTTAGGGTTTAGGGTTTAGGGTTTAGGGTTTAGGGTTTAGGGTTTAGGGTTTAGGGTTTAGGGTTTAGGGTTTAGGGTTTAGGGTTTAGGGTTTAGGGTTTAGGGTTTAGGGTTTAGGGTTTAGGGTTTAGGGTTTAGGGTTTAGGGTTTAGGGTTTAGGGTTTAGGGTTTAGGGTTTAGGGTTTAGGGTTTAGGGTTTAGGGTTTAGGGTTTAGGGTTTAGGGTTTAGGGTTTAGGGTTTAGGGTTTAGGGTTTAGGGTTTAGGGTTTAGGGTTTAGGGTTTAGGGTTTAGGGTTTAGGGTTTAGGGTTTAGGGTTTAGGGTTTAGGGTTTAGGGTTTAGGGTTTAGGGTTTAGGGTTTAGGGTTTAGGGTTTAGGGTTTAGGGTTTAGGGTTTAGGGTTTAGGGTTTAGGGTTTAGGGTTTAGGGTTTAGGGTTTAGGGTTTAGGGTTTAGGGTTTAGGGTTTAGGGTTTAGGGTTTAGGGTTTAGGGTTTAGGGTTTAGGGTTTAGGGTTTAGGGTTTAGGGTTTAGGGTTTAGGGTTTAGGGTTTAGGGTTTAGGGTTTAGGGTTTAGGGTTTAGGGTTTAGGGTTTAGGGTTTAGGGTTTAGGGTTTAGGGTTTAGGGTTTAGGGTTTAGGGTTTAGGGTTTAGGGTTTAGGGTTTAGGGTTTAGGGTTTAGGGTTTAGGGTTTAGGGTTTAGGGTTTAGGGTTTAGGGTTTAGGGTTTAGGGTTTAGGGTTTAGGGTTTAGGGTTTAGGGTTTAGGGTTTAGGGTTTAGGGTTTAGGGTTTAGGGTTTAGGGTTTAGGGTTTAGGGTTTAGGGTTTAGGGTTTAGGGTTTAGGGTTTAGGGTTTAGGGTTTAGGGTTTAGGGTTTAGGGTTTAGGGTTTAGGGTTTAGGGTTTAGGGTTTAGGGTTTAGGGTTTAGGGTTTAGGGTTTAGGGTTTAGGGTTTAGGGTTTAGGGTTTAGGGTTTAGGGTTTAGGGTTTAGGGTTTAGGGTTTAGGGTTTAGGGTTTAGGGTTTAGGGTTTAGGGTTTAGGGTTTAGGGTTTAGGGTTTAGGGTTTAGGGTTTAGGGTTTAGGGTTTAGGGTTTAGGGTTTAGGGTTTAGGGTTTAGGGTTTAGGGTTTAGGGTTTAGGGTTTAGGGTTTAGGGTTTAGGGTTTAGGGTTTAGGGTTTAGGGTTTAGGGTTTAGGGTTTAGGGTTTAGGGTTTAGGGTTTAGGGTTTAGGGTTTAGGGTTTAGGGTTTAGGGTTTAGGGTTTAGGGTTTAGGGTTTAGGGTTTAGGGTTTAGGGTTTAGGGTTTAGGGTTTAGGGTTTAGGGTTTAGGGTTTAGGGTTTAGGGTTTAGGGTTTAGGGTTTAGGGTTTAGGGTTTAGGGTTTAGGGTTTAGGGTTTAGGGTTTAGGGTTTAGGGTTTAGGGTTTAGGGTTTAGGGTTTAGGGTTTAGGGTTTAGGGTTTAGGGTTTAGGGTTTAGGGTTTAGGGTTTAGGGTTTAGGGTTTAGGGTTTAGGGTTTAGGGTTTAGGGTTTAGGGTTTAGGGTTTAGGGTTTAGGGTTTAGGGTTTAGGGTTTAGGGTTTAGGGTTTAGGGTTTAGGGTTTAGGGTTTAGGGTTTAGGGTTTAGGGTTTAGGGTTTAGGGTTTAGGGTTTAGGGTTTAGGGTTTAGGGTTTAGGGTTTAGGGTTTAGGGTTTAGGGTTTAGGGTTTAGGGTTTAGGGTTTAGGGTTTAGGGTTTAGGGTTTAGGGTTTAGGGTTTAGGGTTTAGGGTTTAGGGTTTAGGGTTTAGGGTTTAGGGTTTAGGGTTTAGGGTTTAGGGTTTAGGGTTTAGGGTTTAGGGTTTAGGGTTTAGGGTTTAGGGTTTAGGGTTTAGGGTTTAGGGTTTAGGGTTTAGGGTTTAGGGTTTAGGGTTTAGGGTTTAGGGTTTAGGGTTTAGGGTTTAGGGTTTAGGGTTTAGGGTTTAGGGTTTAGGGTTTAGGGTTTAGGGTTTAGGGTTTAGGGTTTAGGGTTTAGGGTTTAGGGTTTAGGGTTTAGGGTTTAGGGTTTAGGGTTTAGGGTTTAGGGTTTAGGGTTTAGGGTTTAGGGTTTAGGGTTTAGGGTTTAGGGTTTAGGGTTTAGGGTTTAGGGTTTAGGGTTTAGGGTTTAGGGTTTAGGGTTTAGGGTTTAGGGTTTAGGGTTTAGGGTTTAGGGTTTAGGGTTTAGGGTTTAGGGTTTAGGGTTTAGGGTTTAGGGTTTAGGGTTTAGGGTTTAGGGTTTAGGGTTTAGGGTTTAGGGTTTAGGGTTTAGGGTTTAGGGTTTAGGGTTTAGGGTTTAGGGTTTAGGGTTTAGGGTTTAGGGTTTAGGGTTTAGGGTTTAGGGTTTAGGGTTTAGGGTTTAGGGTTTAGGGTTTAGGGTTTAGGGTTTAGGGTTTAGGGTTTAGGGTTTAGGGTTTAGGGTTTAGGGTTTAGGGTTTAGGGTTTAGGGTTTAGGGTTTAGGGTTTAGGGTTTAGGGTTTAGGGTTTAGGGTTTAGGGTTTAGGGTTTAGGGTTTAGGGTTTAGGGTTTAGGGTTTAGGGTTTAGGGTTTAGGGTTTAGGGTTTAGGGTTTAGGGTTTAGGGTTTAGGGTTTAGGGTTTAGGGTTTAGGGTTTAGGGTTTAGGGTTTAGGGTTTAGGGTTTAGGGTTTAGGGTTTAGGGTTTAGGGTTTAGGGTTTAGGGTTTAGGGTTTAGGGTTTAGGGTTTAGGGTTTAGGGTTTAGGGTTTAGGGTTTAGGGTTTAGGGTTTAGGGTTTAGGGTTTAGGGTTTAGGGTTTAGGGTTTAGGGTTTAGGGTTTAGGGTTTAGGGTTTAGGGTTTAGGGTTTAGGGTTTAGGGTTTAGGGTTTAGGGTTTAGGGTTTAGGGTTTAGGGTTTAGGGTTTAGGGTTTAGGGTTTAGGGTTTAGGGTTTAGGGTTTAGGGTTTAGGGTTTAGGGTTTAGGGTTTAGGGTTTAGGGTTTAGGGTTTAGGGTTTAGGGTTTAGGGTTTAGGGTTTAGGGTTTAGGGTTTAGGGTTTAGGGTTTAGGGTTTAGGGTTTAGGGTTTAGGGTTTAGGGTTTAGGGTTTAGGGTTTAGGGTTTAGGGTTTAGGGTTTAGGGTTTAGGGTTTAGGGTTTAGGGTTTAGGGTTTAGGGTTTAGGGTTTAGGGTTTAGGGTTTAGGGTTTAGGGTTTAGGGTTTAGGGTTTAGGGTTTAGGGTTTAGGGTTTAGGGTTTAGGGTTTAGGGTTTAGGGTTTAGGGTTTAGGGTTTAGGGTTTAGGGTTTAGGGTTTAGGGTTTAGGGTTTAGGGTTTAGGGTTTAGGGTTTAGGGTTTAGGGTTTAGGGTTTAGGGTTTAGGGTTTAGGGTTTAGGGTTTAGGGTTTAGGGTTTAGGGTTTAGGGTTTAGGGTTTAGGGTTTAGGGTTTAGGGTTTAGGGTTTAGGGTTTAGGGTTTAGGGTTTAGGGTTTAGGGTTTAGGGTTTAGGGTTTAGGGTTTAGGGTTTAGGGTTTAGGGTTTAGGGTTTAGGGTTTAGGGTTTAGGGTTTAGGGTTTAGGGTTTAGGGTTTAGGGTTTAGGGTTTAGGGTTTAGGGTTTAGGGTTTAGGGTTTAGGGTTTAGGGTTTAGGGTTTAGGGTTTAGGGTTTAGGGTTTAGGGTTTAGGGTTTAGGGTTTAGGGTTTAGGGTTTAGGGTTTAGGGTTTAGGGTTTAGGGTTTAGGGTTTAGGGTTTAGGGTTTAGGGTTTAGGGTTTAGGGTTTAGGGTTTAGGGTTTAGGGTTTAGGGTTTAGGGTTTAGGGTTTAGGGTTTAGGGTTTAGGGTTTAGGGTTTAGGGTTTAGGGTTTAGGGTTTAGGGTTTAGGGTTTAGGGTTTAGGGTTTAGGGTTTAGGGTTTAGGGTTTAGGGTTTAGGGTTTAGGGTTTAGGGTTTAGGGTTTAGGGTTTAGGGTTTAGGGTTTAGGGTTTAGGGTTTAGGGTTTAGGGTTTAGGGTTTAGGGTTTAGGGTTTAGGGTTTAGGGTTTAGGGTTTAGGGTTTAGGGTTTAGGGTTTAGGGTTTAGGGTTTAGGGTTTAGGGTTTAGGGTTTAGGGTTTAGGGTTTAGGGTTTAGGGTTTAGGGTTTAGGGTTTAGGGTTTAGGGTTTAGGGTTTAGGGTTTAGGGTTTAGGGTTTAGGGTTTAGGGTTTAGGGTTTAGGGTTTAGGGTTTAGGGTTTAGGGTTTAGGGTTTAGGGTTTAGGGTTTAGGGTTTAGGGTTTAGGGTTTAGGGTTTAGGGTTTAGGGTTTAGGGTTTAGGGTTTAGGGTTTAGGGTTTAGGGTTTAGGGTTTAGGGTTTAGGGTTTAGGGTTTAGGGTTTAGGGTTTAGGGTTTAGGGTTTAGGGTTTAGGGTTTAGGGTTTAGGGTTTAGGGTTTAGGGTTTAGGGTTTAGGGTTCTAGGGTTTAGGGTTTAGGGTTTAGGGTTTAGGGTTTAGGGTTTAGGGTTTAGGGTTTAGGGTTTAGGGTTTAGGGTTTAGGGTTTAGGGTTTAGGGTTTAGGGTTTAGGGTTTAGGGTTTAGGGTTTAGGGTTTAGGGTTTAGGGTTTAGGGTTTAGGGTTTAGGGTTTAGGGTTTAGGGTTTAGGGTTTAGGGTTTAGGGTTTAGGGTTTAGGGTTTAGGGTTTAGGGTTTAGGGTTTAGGGTTTAGGGTTTAGGGTTTAGGGTTTAGGGTTTAGGGTTTAGGGTTTAGGGTTTAGGGTTTAGGGTTTAGGGTTTAGGGTTTAGGGTTTAGGGTTTAGGGTTTAGGGTTTAGGGTTTAGGGTTTAGGGTTTAGGGTTTAGGGTTTAGGGTTTAGGGTTTAGGGTTTAGGGTTTAGGGTTTAGGGTTTAGGGTTTAGGGTTTAGGGTTTAGGGTTTAGGGTTTAGGGTTTAGGGTTTAGGGTTTAGGGTTTAGGGTTTAGGGTTTAGGGTTTAGGGTTTAGGGTTTAGGGTTTAGGGTTTAGGGTTTAGGGTTTAGGGTTTAGGGTTTAGGGTTTAGGGTTTAGGGTTTAGGGTTTAGGGTTTAGGGTTTAGGGTTTAGGGTTTAGGGTTTAGGGTTTAGGGTTTAGGGTTTAGGGTTTAGGGTTTAGGGTTTAGGGTTTAGGGTTTAGGGTTTAGGGTTTAGGGTTTAGGGTTTAGGGTTTAGGGTTTAGGGTTTAGGGTTTAGGGTTTAGGGTTTAGGGTTTAGGGTTTAGGGTTTAGGGTTTAGGGTTTAGGGTTTAGGGTTTAGGGTTTAGGGTTTAGGGTTTAGGGTTTAGGGTTTAGGGTTTAGGGTTTAGGGTTTAGGGTTTAGGGTTTA